>JABSTT010006132.1:0-14832 GCA_013339685.2 Hyalomma asiaticum | reverse complement strand
GGATCTGTTCACAGCTTTACCAGTACTTGATTTTTTGTCTGCATTGGCATGTAATGTTCTCACCACTTCTGCCATAACCCATGAATGGGCTGCAGTGTGTAGAAATAAAGACAGCCCGTAGTTGGTCAAAAAGATCGCCATTTTTAAGGGCATCGTCCCAATGTTCTCGTTTGTTCAAATGTGCTTCTTGTGACGCGGGGCACTGCCAGAGGATATGAGCCAGGGAGGAGTATTCAGTGCTTCACTGGACAGTTCGGTGTCATGTGCGGGACGAAGTTGAGATAGTGGAGGGTAATCGTTAATGTGCTGCTTCCGAAACGTCAAGGGGAGAATCTATAAGCGAACACAGGCGTGCCTTGAGAATTTACTGGTCCAACAGCGGGAAAGAGTGGCTTGACAGCTCATAATAGGAGGTGATGTCGTTGCTATAGGTGGCGGTAGCCTGGCAGACGTGGCCGGCAAGTGCTCCGCCCGTGCGTGTCTGTCGTATCCGTCACCATGTGTCACTCAAGCGGGTCTCTTGCAGAAATATCAATAAAGGGCAGGGACCTCGTTGTAAATTGTCCGTTCATAGATATATACAACCTGTCAGGTGCACGTGTGCAGGGACCCTCTTTTTCTTTCTTTTTTTCTAATGTTACAAGTGCACTTTTTGAGGGTAAAGGCGCTTGCAGGCCAAGTGTATTGTTCAGTGCCTCTCGAAAATGCGACCACCGTTGCAGGGATCGAACGCGCGTGCTTTTTGTGGTGGCCAAGTACCAGAAGCACTACACCACCGCGGCATCATCATCAGTGTCTCTCACTTCATTGCACTTCGCGCACAATAGTAAAGCGGCGCTTCTCGCTTTAAAAGACCGTGCAACAGTCTTAGAGCGGCGAGCTGCGAGTCCACTCCTAGCCCGCCGCTATAAGGCGAAAGGAGGTCGTTGCTCTACCACCACACTGGCGGCGCTCATGCTCGAAGCTGTGCCGAGGCGCCTTATACGGTTATCTCGCATTGTTCCTTCTTCCTTGACGCTCTCGCCTGGCTCAGGGCGCGAGCCGCGACGCACTTTGCCTGGAGCAGTGCCGCCATCCAAGAGAGGCACAGTAAAGCACTACAGCTTCACTTCGCTTCTCCTGGACGGCGGCACCATTCCAGGCGCGTTTCAAAGCGCGTCTCGATGAACGCGCCCGCAGTCGGGCAACCGTATCGTGCAAAGAAGCTAGAAAAGGAGTAATATAAAGCGCGTTTGTACAGCTTCGAGAATGAGCGCATATAGCGTAGTGGTAGAGCACCGGCCACCTTTAGACGTGCATGGCGTTTTCCTGCCTACTCTTCGAGCGAGATGGCAACAAGAAAACTGCAGCATTAGGAGCACAAGTATGGCAGCAACGTTGACAAGTGAATGTGGCTCAAGTAAACATGGTCGATGCTTTGTCGCTCGGCGCTTACTATGGACAATGTCTAGTTATTACGTAAACTAGTTCATTTACCACAAGGCGTTGGTCGTAGATGTTATGGAGGGTATGCGTGAAGATCGATTCATCTTCGTCAAACGGTTCCGTACCGGCGAAACACCGATAGCTATGGGCAAATTGCACAATAAGCATTCAACTGTGTGTGTGAAGACACATTTCGCTTTCGTGTCATACCGATTCCTCTGACAAAAGGATCAGCCAGTCTTTTTCTGCTTTTTTTTTGGCTATATCGGCCGCTTGCTTTCACGAACGTCTCCCATTGTCTAGGTCTCTTCATAGACAAACGTGCGGTGGCGTTCTTTTCCATAAAGCCATTCGTCATCCATGTGGTGCGCCCTCAGTAACATTTGTTAAGCCATGCGCTACATATAGAATAGATCGAATATTTTCAATGCAGCGAAATTATTGGAGGTAAATGCGCCTGTCTTGGTGACAAAGTGAGTCTAAAGAGGGCCGAACTTCATCGTGCTCATGGTATTGTCATTTCTTTTATCGTTTCCCTGGGTACTTAATGCGTAATACACGAGCTATATTAAGTGCGATTGGCATGTACCGACAGCGGCGCATACACGAGCCATGCATTTACGCGGCATGAATGAACGCTTGTTCTATTTTCGTCCTTCCTGTAGGGTAAGGAACCGTGTATTGTAGCATTGTCCAAAATGCTACAACACGAAGTGTACAAGAGCGGTAACATAAAAGCACTGTTAGGCGCTGAACATTCCCATAACTGCGAAAATGAAAGAAAAAAACTCAGATTGGCGACATCATGGCGGGTTTCGGTACTACGGCAAAGGCCTGAAATTCAACAGAGATCGTCTCAGACCTTTGTTTTCTACGTACTAAACTTATTTGCTGTGTACTTAGTGAAGCGAGAATTACAACGGTATTAGGAGATAATTACAGTTTACTTTTTCCTCCCGGGTAATGGGTAGTAATGTCTCCATATAGAGAAAACTTTACGTATATTTATTTTTGTTGTACTTCACGTCTCTTTATTTTCAAGCCCTTCTCATAAACTAGTCTCCTGAATGGCGCCGGGTGGTTGTGTACGTAGCACCGACAGCCATGTTTCTGCCATTCACCTACATTGCACTCTCTGCCGCAGCCAAAATTCAAGCGGCTTTTTTTTTATGTTTAGAAGCACCTGTTCATTCAACTCCAGACCCAGAGCTGATCGCAGCATGTGTGAGTGTGGGTTAGTGAGAATACATCCGCTGACGTTCCCAGTTTTCCTGCCCCAACCACACGCGCTGGATGTCACGGGTGTTGTTCGTTCTTTTCTTTCGGTTTTTTTTTTTTGCGCGCTTCTGTTTTTAAAGTGTGCCCGTGCTGTATGCGAAGGCAGAGGCCGAACGGTACTGCAGTCTTTCATTTGCGCATCTCAAACCTATATACGGTGCTTGTCGGACTCCCTTGGTCTACATAGCAGGTAAGGGTGGTCGGTGATTTCAACTAGATCGTTTCGCATTCGCGCTGTACCTTTGGTTTGGTATGTAGCGCGACTGTTGGAACTTGTTGCCACTACCAGCACCAGCGCCAGACACGCATTTGATACCACCTCTCTTTTGCATAGCGTAACACGAGTACAACTAGCTACGGGCCTGACATCCTTTAGTTTTGCACTCATAGCCGGATGGCATTATCCATACAAATGTTAGGTTGACAAATACAAGACAAATTATCGGCAGCTCGACGTAAATTAATCCAAAACAAAACATCTTTCGCTGTGCGAGTGAAAACTCAGTTTTTCGTGAATTTCGTCGATAGTTGGTCTAATTTCATAAGACGTACAGAGCTAACAAATACGGAATATTCACGCTACTTGACGCAGGCATACATAGACCGCTACTGCATTCAGTCACATACCTTTCAACAAGGTGTATCGTATTTCCCATTTTCTAGACGGCTTTATTCCCCACAGATGGTCGCTCCATCTAGTGACGTGAGCATGAGCTACGATTCAAGGAATTCGCAAACTTGCCCATATCTAACTACTACAACAATCTTCTGTGACTTAATACGCAAATTTTCCCTAGATTACATGTCTTGTAGGACCTACAGTTTACGTATAACGTATATATGAAACGTTCAATCTTGATTTTTCAGAGTGCGTTTTTTTTTCTCTCAGACCTGCACGGGCTTGGTATTTCGCCTACGGCTGTCAACAAGTCTAGCTTTTCACGGCAATTACTGCACTGTTGTCAATTACATATATTTCCGTTGACGATAAGCTAATTTGTGTACGTGCTCGGCCCACTTGCTTGAGTATTATGTCTCAGCCTTGTAATTCCACCCTTCCTTTGCCACCACTCGCACGGATTAAAGTCGAACGACCTTGCTCAGACGAAAGCTTTAAGCGTCTTCTGAAGCGCCAACTGAGCAAAACATGGTATGCGCAACAGTGAGGCAAGAAAGCGAATAATTTGCGAAATGCCTACATGAAATCACGCACGACCCTCTGGACATAGAAATTCATATAACTCGTCACTTGTGGGCACCGGTATGTTCAAGCTTGTGATATCGCGGGTGTTACGCATGATTTTATGCGTGTATTCAAACTGAATACGTTATCGTATATGACGTGGACAACATCGACGTAATTCCAACATATATATTTTCTCATTGAGGTCCATCAGGTCTCGCGAACGTCTTACACACAAATCTATGTCGCAGAAATACGGATAAAAGAGTAACTTAACGCAGTACTATATGTTCACTAAGCTTTCGCCTTTTAGTGTTAGAGAGGTGGAACACAAGGTGGTTCCTGTTAGATGAAGCAATGCTTCTTTGCTAATTGCTGTAAGAAATAAAGCAACATATCGAAAATTCCAAAAAATTATGTTTTCGAAATAGCTTACTACCTTTCTTTACAAGTGCGCCTGCAAATACTACAGGTGTGTAAATCCTCGTCAGTGCGAAACATTATGACGCTCAAGCAGATGAGCCTCAAAACAAGTATTTCGCTCCACCTTATCCGAAAGACGATGGCTTGATTAGTAGCAGGTATCACGACGTAGCCAATCATGCCCTCGTGAAAGATGTTGAAATATACAAACATGGTTCGCTAAGGCTCTTACGAAACGTCGACGCAAAGGCAGCCCACTACCCGAACACATCCTACGATTTCTTACGTACAGTTATTCACCTAGTGAGACGGTACGCTCAGCGATTTTGCGAGGTTTCATAATGCAGAGAAAAGGCGTTCAAGACACGAACACAATGGACAAAATGTGCAACAAAGCGAACGCCGGGAATTCGTTTTGCCCACTTTCCTTACTTTGTGTCCCTGTCTTGCACGCCCTTTGTTTGCACTGAATTACACACACCTCACTACTGAATACTTCAAAAGTTAATATTAGGTCGCTAATATTGATATCTACAAATTTCTATAGTACTTCCACGGACACTTGTTGCGAAAGGTAGCAATCAGTTGTGGCAAACACACTTTTTGGAATTTCTTATATGTTGCTTTATTTCTTATCGGGACTACCCAAATAGCGTGGCCTAATTATGCCCAAGGGCAAGCTTTCCAAATCAAAAGAATTCTTCTGGTCGATTGTCATCTGCGTAGAGGTGGGAAATCTTCCCCGGTTACAAGAAATGACAATAAATCCATGTGCTAAATTACTTGAACACGTTGTCGCCAGGCCGTTGTTTCTCTACCTTGAGAGTTTCAATAATTAAGTCAGCGTCAGCCAGGGTTTCGCAAGCGGCGCTCGACGATGCTCAGTTAGATGAACTAAACCATGATGTAGCCACTTCAATGAACAAACGCTCTAGGACAGATGGGCCATACCTCGAATTCTCTTAATTTTGCTGCAAATCTTCCCGCACTAGACTGCTCCTAAAGTGCTATAGAATATTTAACAACATGTTGATCAGTGCGCTACTTTGGGATGTGCCGCAAGGAAATGTACTGGGTCCACTGTTCATCCTTACTTTCGACAATGACGTAGCAACGCCTATTCCGCGATCCGTAGATGACTGTATTTGTATCACACAGTAGTCCGAACTAGAAGATACGCTCAGACTCAGAGGAACATGGAGGCTTGAATCAATGACCAGATCGCTAAACACGATACAGAACAGGGAATGTCGCTAGAGCCAACGTTTCGACGAGGACTTGTCTTCGTCGAGAAGACAACTATATATATAGCGATTCTAAGAGAAAAGGAAGAGGCGCCAGTTTCTGTCTCCGATGCTGGGGACACGGCTAAGCACTTTGGGAGAAGGGGATGAGGAATATAAAAGTGGAGGAGAAGAAAAGAATGAAGATATAGGGAAGAGAAAGAGAGAGAAGGCAATTGGCTTCCTGTATCTGTACGTCATTGCACACTCTCCACCCTCCAGAGAAGGAGAGAAGAGCGGCATGTGCGAAAAACAACAAAATAGGGGGCAAGGGAGTTCGACGAGAGGTGTTTTCGAGACTAATATAACCGGAAAGAACGACAGCTTCGCATGCTGCTAAAAAAAGCGGCTACAATGGTTAAAGCCGTTGTTTTCGTCGAACTGGATGAGGGATCAACGCCTGATTAGAGGTTTTTCGGAAAAAATATTGTTAACTTCTACAGGCGAAATACCTTAACCTTTTACCGCCACAGTGGCTAACAGCCCTCCTCTTATCTAGCGGACACGAGGACACGTATCAATCATGTCTCATCTACAATTTCATTAGCCTCCAGCCTACAGGCATAAACGCTTCAAAGGAAACCCTTGGGTCCATTTGGTGCGGTGGGGGTTAGCTACAATTGAGGCAGAAGGTTCAGCTATTTCGCCTGTACAAGCTAACAATGCTTCTTCCGGGCAGTCTCTTTTCATGTGCTGAGCCCTCAGCCAATTGGATGAAAACAACAGCGTTAGACACTGCAGTAACTTCGTTAGCACCACTTCAAGCTCTCGTTCTTTCCAGTTATATTAGTCACGCTTAGGTCTGTCACCCTAAAGCCCCTCTACTTCGTAAAAGTACCGCAATCTACTCTTCCCACCGCCACCTCGTCTCCGCTAACGACTGCGGCGCCCCCTGGAACGCGCTACGAGCTTTCAGTTAGCATTGAAGCCGGACGCGCGCTGCTGCTGCCGCAGTCCCGCCGTGGCCGTGCCTCGCATACGGCTTGATGTAATGATTCGCTCTTCTGCGTTGATTTTCTCAGCAGGAGTGGGTGTGCTCACTATCCGATTTACTTAATGAAATATCGTCTCAGAAGTGCTGTTACAAACCATGCGCAATTTGTAGCGAATTTCGCGTCGTTTACGCTTTCTTTCGGAGCGTAGTGTTTCCATGTGTATCTGGCGTGGGCATTCATAACTAGGTTTACTTGGAAAAGGTTGAAATGAAATTCTGTGAACACGTTATGCTATTTATTGCATCGGCAAGAAATATTTAAATCGCAGCTGTGGTGTCAAGCCACGACGTTTGGGGAGGATTAGTTCCCGTGCGTATAAACTATCTCGATCGTCTATAACTGTAGTAACGCCAGCAATGCCCATGGAAGTACTAGCTCAGAACTTCATGAAGTTTCACACGTTACCTCTCCTCTGCCTGCCCAATGACTTGTGCACGCCGTACGCCGTTCTGGCTGTTTGGCCTGTGCGGCGCAGTTTGAACTCGTTGTCGTGAGGTTTTGCATGCCTGCGTGGTGTTGCAATATAGGTTATCAATATCGTCCTTACGCACGGAAACTATTTCTAATTGCAAGAAGGTCGCTCTGGTGCGTTGTGAATGTAAAAGTCGATGAAGGCATTGATGTCACAACTACTGCCGAAATTACCGCTCGCTGTTCGAGAGGGTGTCGCCCACTTCAAAGGATGTCTTCTCTGAACACACTCCACAGCGTGACATCGATGCGATGAAAAATTTACGGCACTTAATCATGTGTATTGCCATAGAGTTTCTTTTTCTTTTTTCATTTTTTGCAAGTGCCAGCGGTTCATTCCAAAGTAAGCACACGCTACGTGCAGGCTGTTGAAGAAACGGGCTGCGCCTGCGAACAGCCGCGATAATATTTAGAACCTAAGTATTAACCCCTTTTCAGGGAAATGCTCTCACACGACAAACAGGTATGCAGGAAACAGCTAAATGCGTACTTCTATTTCAGGACAGCGCACCCTATCATGTAATAATAAAATCCACATCCAGAATGTTATAACGGTCCTTGTTGGTTCGATGCATGGTTATAAAACCATCTGTTTTCTGCCAATAATATGAGGCAAAAAGCTGTTATAACTTCTCTTATAAAACCAAAAATATCCATGAGTGATCGGATGTTTTCGGTTTTATCTGCGGTAGTTTTAACTCTTTTGCTTTGCTTCGTACCACTCATTCTATAGAAGTGTCGCGTTTCAAACGCGCATCTTCAGATGCTGCAACATGACTACAGATCCTGCTAACGAGCATATCTTTCTGAAATGTGCTTATATTTCCATATTTCTACGCAGTGGGAGATTTGCAAAAATACAAAAACGTGGTACAGGACATTTCCTGATATTTTACAGCAAAAAAGAAACACATTATGGACAGGATAATATCATATACATTTACTGATATCTTACTCCAAAAATGAAACTCATTATGGACAGGGCAATATCAAATTCTTAAAAATGACCCCGCAGAATAAATCACGAAAAACAGCAAAATATAGAAAAGGCTGCATAAATATTCATTATTTATTTAAAATATCCTAACGGTGCAAACGCACATTCAAGAGAGGAGGGGCGAAAATTACCACATTTATTCAATTCAATTCAATTCAATTCTTTATTTGCAGACATGAAACATACAGAAATATCAGAACTGTTTGGACCCATAGCCAAAGGCTAGTTGCGGGTCCAAAAACTAAATAAATAGGAGTTCCATGTACAAAAGATAGATATATGACACATGTATAGATAAGTATTGTAGATCATTAATTTGCACAAGCGAAACAAAGGGAAAACGAAAGTATCGGTAAGTGTACGATTTTGTTTAACAGCTCTAACTTACGAAACACGAGTAAACAAGGCATATTGTTGCATTATTATGAAAGGTTAAAATATACATAGCTGATCCCGAAAACAAAAACAAATCACTGGTTGAGAATGGTATTTTTAAACAGTTTCACAAGTTACTGACACAAACACACACGAAAATGACATTATAGTTGTTCACATTGACAAACACTGTTCATAGTAAGCAAGTATTTCTTAAGCACCGATGGAAAAATTTTCGATTGTTTTATTTCTGCTGGTAGTTTATTCCAAGTTTTTGGCCCTGAAAACTGCAGCAAACGTTGTCCGTAAGTATTCCTAGTCGGAGGAAGATTAAAGTTCCCATATACTTATTGAAAATACAAACTATACAAATACAGAAGGCCACACATATATATTCACTTAAAAAATCTGAGTCACAAACGACAAAGTACGCCAAGGGAATAATAAAGAAATCGAGACAGTTAATTGTCCTGGAAGTAATGCATGTAGGTCATTCCAATCTTCGTTCGTTGTGGGGAGGAATATAAAAAGTCGTAGGTGTAGCTCTGTGGAATTTTTGCTTTTTGGCGATGGTTAAAGCGAGTTGAAATGCATGGTGGAGGCTGAATAATTATGGAATGTATGCATGAGTTGTGTCAGTATATTTTATGGAAAAGACGGAGATTCGATAGTTTTCTGCATTGTGACAGCGGTGCAAGGTGTAGGATGATTTTCATGTTAGCAACAATTGTGGCTCGTGAGTAGTTCTTTAGAATGAAATGGACTGAGCGATTCTGTATCTTTTTTATTAATTATATGTGGTTGTCATATCCGGGGTCCCGTACTGACGATGCGTGCTTAAGCTGTAGACGAATGAAACTTGTATATAGTAGTACTTTTATTGAAGATGAAGCTTGGGAAAACTTCCGATGAAAGTACCGTAATGTGCGAATGGCCTTGGTGGTTACGTGGTCTATATGAGTTGTCCATGATAGGTTATTAGAAGTATCAACTCCAAAGGATGACGCTGTGCATTCTAATGGAGTGTTATTACGTGTATAAGTAGGAGAGGTGACGTAACTGCGGGAAATCCTCATACCTTTACATTTTTAATGCTTAGTTCCATGCTACATACACGACACCACTTATATTATTCAGGTCCTCCTGAATTGATAAACTGCCTGAAGCATTAGTTATTTTACGATATATGACGCAGTCACCAGCAAACAGACATATTTTCGAGAAAGCATTAGTGGACAAGCCATTAATATAAATTAGGAAGAATAAGGGACCAAGCAGAGACCCTTGAGGGGCACTGGAGTCAACATGAGTTAAGGGAGAGTTGTTGTCATTAGTGGCTACAAGTTAAACAGGCGATGTCAGAAAGGTGCGAATGCAATTAAGTACGACAGAGCCAGTGTTTAGGAACCTTATTTCAGGAAGAACATGGACTAACAATGAATATGCGCAGAGTGATAAAATGCAGTCGGCAGACATTATTTTTTTGCAAAGACTTCGTAAAATGGCATACAACATGGAAACCTGCACTGAACACTTGTGGTTCAGAGAGCAAAAGCATCGGACACTAACTGCAAGGAGAGCAAATTTGCATGTTCCCACATTGCCTCCATACATAGAAAAATATTGATTTTAAGCACATGCCCATGGCAAGCCAGATGCTAGAAATTGTCACGTAAGGACGATGAACTTTGATGACGCTGCGAAAACAGATAAAGCAGGACATTGATAAAACTTTTGTTGCGCTAACTTGAGGCCACATAACGACCAACAGAGTTCATCAACCAAGGGAATGTGCCCTCTCCCTAGGCACTTTCTACGTGGAATTATTTTACATTAGCAGTAGCAGCCTGCTTGCCAAGGCTCCAGCTGCCACACTTTGTAGTGCTATTTTGAGAACTCAGCTGATTCTTCTTGCGGAGGAAAATGTGAAGCCTCGTTCTAAAAATACCCTCACTAACTTTTCTTCAGTGTTGTGCCAGACAGGAAGACAATTCACAGAAGAAACAGTGGCACGAACAGAACACTCAAGCTGGTGAATGTTTAGTATATTTAGCAAACGTTTGTCAGTGTTGGCTCTAAACAAGTTCTCCGCCGCTTGTAACAGCTCAAGCAGAGCTGGTGTAGGCAACGAGAGGTGAATGCTGTCAGTGTATGACTTTAGTTTGGTGAGTGCACTGGCCTTGTCATATGTTATGGCTTGTATGCACTGAGTGCAGGGAATGGCGTTATTTTTCACGTTGTGTACGACGTACCCCGGAAAATATTCAAACGACTCTTGCTTCCAATCTAGGGTTCAGCACATCTTCAGGCAAGGTGACAGGCACTGTGTTAGCTGTTGCTCTTTTTGTAGTCAGCTCAGCACCCACAGCTAAGAGAGAAGGTGCATTATCTTCACAGTAACTGCCACGCTTACTTGGCTTGAATTGTGAGAGTACAGCAGCCTTGATTACACATCAAAATTCAAGTGGCCTTGGTACTGGCTTTTTTTTTTTATCGTAAGGTGTAAAACAAGTTTTCCAGAGCTTACTGACCAAACCTACTAAGGACGACACTGAAGAACCCGTTGACATTAAGGTAATAGTCCTGTGAAGCGGTCTACGCCCATGGCGTCAGAGAAGAAATGAGGGGCGAAGACCTGTTCTGGAAGGTGTAGAATAAATGGCGGACGACACCCGTCTGTTTGTAAATACGTGTATCAGGTAATCACCCTTAGTGAACGCTATATATATATATATATATATATATATATATATATATATATATATATATTATATATATATATATACACGTTCAACCCTCCCTCTATATAAGTGTAGCTTTGAGCAAGTGCAATAGCATGCAGTTTTTAGGGGCGAAGCTCTTAAGGCGTTGCCACCTCGTCTAGTTCGTGAAGTGATCACTAGATGGTGTTGGTGGGCAGTGAAGGTGTTCCGCTATTTATATAGAAAGAGCGTTGACACGCAGTGGAGAAAGAGAACTAGGAGGCTCACCAGTAAATATACGGCTGTAAGAGAACTGACAACAAAGAGCGTAAAGGGAAAAGTCAGAGAGGCGGAGAAGATTTACTGGAGGGCAGCGATGGAAAAAAAGCCGACTCTGAATAACTACCGAGAGGGCAAAAACGAAATAAAGAGGGAGGCATTTTATGATAATTCAAGAGGAAGCGCTTTATTGTTTGAAGCGAGATCGGGCTGCCTTAGAACGCGTATTTATAAAGCGAAATTCAGTAAAGAAGAAGAAAAATGCACATGCTGTGAGGAAGATAGGGAAACGACGGAGCATGTTCTGATTGAATGCGGAAATATCCGCCCAGGTGTACGTTTGGGCACCACCCTACAGGAAGCCTTGGGTTTTAGGGCGAACAACGGGAAGCTGAACATAGCCGCGACTGAAATAAGTAAGAGACGGTTAGAATAGTGGGGGCAGAAAACTAGAGAGAACGGTCAAAAATAATTATAGAGGAAAATAAGGACCTTCTGCCATAAGGGGCAGGGAACTGGGCTATGAATTTCCGTTTTTTCTATAGTATGATCGATTTGATTGAAGTAACTTAAAAGGCATGAGGAAAATTTAAAGAAAGAGAGAGAAAAAAAAAGTGCTTAAATCTTCTTACGAGCCTGGTGGCGCACATGTGACCGCCCCGCTACAAAGGGGACGCTCATAGCATCCATCCATCCATCCATCCATCCATCCGGTAGATAAACATGGTAAAGGCTAGTGTGACGGAATATCAGTAGATGGCGCTCGAGCAGCATAGTTGACGAAACAAAATACGAGAGGGCGCTGCGGTGCTCGCTCCATTCAGATGTATGGGAGCGCATAGTGTGACAAGCGATCACTAGACGGCGCGCGTGAGCACGCCTCTCATTGGATGGAGGCGATCGTTCGAGATGTTTCGATTTAGTGCAATGGGAGACCGCTAGGGGTGAGAGCTATAAAATGCGCTCGCTCTTGAATGATCTCAGAATGGTCACGAGATGGCTCTGCGGTGCTGCTTAGCTAGTACGTGAATTGATCAATAGATGGCGCTGCGGCGCTCGCTGCTTCGTTGTCGCGTCGTAGCCACGCTCGCGCTCGCCCTCGGCGCGTGCCTCCCGGCGCGCGAACTCTCTCACTCTTCCATCTGCTGTCTTGTGAGAGAGAGAGAGACAGAGAGAGAGAGGGAAAGGTGCGCGTTGATTATGGAAATGCTCTTTCTACGATGAACGCCCTACCAGCTCCCAAAGAAGGAGAACGCGCCCTCACCCGCGAGAGACAACGTTGGCGCAGGCGGCGTCTTCTAGCGAGTTTCTTGATTGAAAAATACCGACTGCTCGCGCTGGAGAGCCGTTCACCGGCCACCCATATATATATATATATATATATATATATAATATATATATATATATATATATATATATATATATATATATATATATATATATGTGTGTGTGTGTGTGTGTATATATAATCACTGCATCTTGACTTCCAATGAAGTGCCGGTGGGAGAGTTCACTTGTGCGTAGTTGAACCATAAGGATTCGTTGCGTGCGCGTTAACTAAATTAATCCGGAACCCGGTACGATCTACAATGAACATCTGCAGCTTCGCGCACTCATCATCATTCACTCCGTGGATATGCGTGGATTTTTTTTTCACCTCAAGATCAAGAAATATGTTCAAACGAACCCCTTTACACTACAGACATCAGTGTTCCTATATCAGCAACGAATATTAACCGGTAAGAACTCCACTACATGAAAAGTTACATGCTCGAGTTAATGCACAAGTGATGCTGCAACTATAGTCGCGGACAACTTTTCTTGGCAATGGAGGGAAGGCTACAGAGCCAAACTACGCGTGTGCTACCACTTAAGAATATAGTCCCACAATTTCGTCCATGTTTTCTGCGTGCGAATTAAGCAAACAACACTGATTTATTTTCTACAGGACGCTCTTTGAAAAGAGGCACTGCTCGCATTAAGGAGACATTTATAATTTTTTTACTTTACGCAGTGCCTTTTCGCGTTTTTGCACGTGCGAGAACGTCGCACATTTTACGTGCAGGTCACAGTCCTCACTGTCAAAATGGCCTCCCCACTATCAGGTGCGCGCTCGTCTCCCTCCAGCTTTTCCAACAAGTCACCGCACGAGCTTGTGACGAATTTGACGAACAAATGGCTGTCGAAGCAGACAAAGCAAATGGTGTGCAACGTTTATGCTGCCACCGCACGTGCCCATCCGAAACTAAATTTGAAACGCGCGCCGAATCGGACTACATCGCGGAGGAGTACATGTGCAGTAGCTCCGCCCCCGTAGCTTTCCCTTCATTGCCAAGAAAAGTTGTCCGCGACTATAGTGCTAACCGTGCCCACCTTAAGTGCAAGCGGCGGCAGCATTTCATACAGAATACCCGGCGAAATCTTGCGGTTTTGAATGTGGCGCTGAAGTGTCCGATCAGCAGGTAGCGGTACAGCCATCTCTCTGACGACATTGCAGCCTCGAGTACCACATGCTAGCCGGAGCTTCAAGTCTTTCTCAATGGTGGTTTGAGCCAACGATGTCACTCTCCTGTTGGGATTTTACATGGAGCGCAGCTGGTCTAGTGTCAAATACCGGGGGAGGTGTTGTTTTAGGGATGCCTTTTCTCTGACAGCCTTATCTTTCTGTCGCTGCATAAGTAACCCCCTGCGGTCCGAACTTTGAAAACTCAGCTCCAGTTGACAGATCCTCTTGAGCAAAGATGCTACAGTTTCTGCAAAAATAAAGCCACACAAGAAGTTTGCTAACACAATAAGAAAGGAATAACATATCATCACGTGCAGTTTCAGAAAAGCAACGCTGTTTAAGAGAACTGTGTACTTGTTACCACTTGAGTGAATATTTTTATGCAGCTCATGACCAGTGACGGCTGACACAGAAGGTGGAAGGTGAAGACAGACCACGAAAATAATATCGCACATCCTGAAACACCGACTAACAAGAATCTTAATTATGTTTTTATTTACCTCCTAGAGCGAAGTCCTCCCGGTTCTGTTCAATTCAATACAACATTTATTTTATTTTCTACTGAAAAAAGAGTCAGCATGTGACCCAAAGAAAAAAAGACAGCATCTCACCCAAAGAATAGAAAGCAATCGGTGCCGGAGTTTGCTGCTGTGTACATGACGCGAAAGTGTTCAGATGTCGTATTCAATAACTGTTGCAGCAGAAGCCTGAGGGGGTACACAAAGGTCCTCGGGTAACCCTGCCCACACTACTGGGAAACATAAGATGACTTCGACAAATTCAACCTTACCGTGTGAGACAGGCTCCTCTAGCAGGATCCTGCTGGAATCTGGTGTAAAACCTGACACAAGAGTGTAATCAGTTGCAAGTACACCTGGAACACAAGGCAGTAACGAGAAGCGCAGTTTAATAGTA
>JABSTT010006131.1:0-14167 GCA_013339685.2 Hyalomma asiaticum | reverse complement strand
TGACACAAGAGTGTAATCAGTTGCAAGTACACCTGGAACACAGGGCAGTAACGAGAAGCGCAGTTTAATAGTAGGCTCAATGATAGATTTATATTCCGTTCTGCGATCACGTTCTGCGACGTCGCTCACTTCTTCCCTGTCCCTCTGGCGGCGCTTTCGAGGTGCCCAAGGCTTCGGGGCCAGGGTAATGACCTTGCGATACATGGAGGGGCGGAGCTTTGGCTCTAAAAGCCAAGGCGTATTCTTTGAGACACGCCCACCCCAACTTTTATGCAGTTCAACTAGAATAATTTTGGACTGTCGAATAGAAAGATAATAAGGTTAAAACTTTTGTCAAGGCTGAGTATGTTGGACTACTTGTTTTTAACTGGATCAGAACTCTGGTTTGGGCCAGTTGGTGACCATTCATAATGACTTCAAGACGCGAAAAATGTACACAGACGAAACTCAAAAACGACAAGGACAAGCGCCTACTACCAACTGAATTTATTAGAGCATACAGATGGGGAATTTATAGGCAGCCATCTCCACGTGACACCAAAGCAAGGACGAATTATTTCAGAAGCAGTGATAATATACTATGCTCTAGCCACATAAGCACTACGCTGTATCATAGTATATTATCACTGCTTCTGAAATAATTCGTCCTTGCTTTGGTGTCACGTGGAGATGGCTGCCTATAAGTTCCCCATTTGTATGCTCTAATAAATTCAGTTGGTAGTAGGCGCTTGTCCTTGTCGTTTTTGTGTTTCGTCTGCGTACATTTTTCGCGTCTTGAAGTCATTATGATTGTTTTTTAACTTCTTAAGATCATCAGGTTCATTAGGGCTTGCACAGCTATCGTCAGTAGCTTATCTTCATCGATGTGCGCTTGTCTGGCAGTTGGACTTGACATTTCCCTTTGAATAACGTATAAACTAAAAGACTCACTTGATTGTCACACCGGCAATTTTCCTAAGGTCGAAATGTTCGCTCATATATCACCTGCGCTGTGTGACCTTAATGAAGTCATTAAGACCTTACTTTGCAAAAGTCGTTGTGAGGTTCCCAACATGCTAAACGTCAGTATTGTGTCACCATTCGCACAAACACGCGATCTAATTAACAAGTAATGCATCACAATAATAAAGGCGAACATGACAATCTCATTTTCTTGTTAGTCCTCTGATCGAACATTATTATCTTTTACGAATTTGTCATAGCATCAAAGTTTTATGGTAGAGCTCACTACGAGGACTTCCAACTTCTTGCCTCGCTGACGCTAGACTGTAACATGAACGAACAAGTGCGTGGATGCCTAATAGGGCGCGTCGGTTTTGGCGAGTTCGTATATATTACGTCTAGTTCTCACATTTCATCTCTTCTTTTACTACTCACAAATTCATCTACATCGTGGCAGCGCCTCCTCTGCCAATGTTTCGTGGTAACAATCAAGGCTTTTCAGAGTTAGCGCACGATATATGTCGCATGTGTACGACATATGTCGTGCGAGCAAGTTTGAAAGAAATGTCGCATTTCTGAGGACAGGTATGCCATTTAAATAATGACGATGAACCGACTGTACGCGGACATTCTTCGATAACGATGCAGGTCGTATATACAGCAAGATAGGTCGCACTGTGAACATGTGGTTGACGGCGCAGATCAGGGTGTCGTTATTTTTCGAAACCTGCGGCAGTTGTGTGATTCATTGAAGAGAAGCAGCTGCGTTCATTAACACGAGTGCGATCATTCTTTGAGAAATTCTTCGACAATGGTCCTCGGAGAAGAGCGAGGCCTTGTGTTGTTCGAATAAAACGCACTTCTCGCCTCTGAAGGCGAGAACTCCGTGTCAGATTTTCATTCCCGAAGAAACAGTAAAACTGAAAAGCAAGGCTTAAGGAGAGAAATATGTAGGTTCGCTTTAAGGGCGCAGCAAAGCATCGAACAGCAGTGCAGACACGTGCCAGAAAAGTGCGGGATCCTGTTTCGGCCTTCAGCTCCAGCGTGCCTGACCAACGCGGCCTGACGCGCAGCTGCACTTCCTTCCGGCTTCTGGTGCGTGGACACGTGCGAGCGCGCATTTCGTTCGGCGCAACTAGCCAGTCGCCAAGGCGGCCACTGCTCTTTGGCCGGCACTGTGATGACCGCGCTGAGGTATACATAGACATAGTCCCCAATCCACATGGCGAGAGCACGGCGCGATCTTGAGAACTGCGTGTAAACGGGTGTCCTAGGCCGCCACCGCAGAAGGCCGCTCCGAGATGCTTGGACGTTGCAGACCCGAAATGCTGCGTTTTAATGTCACTCTGCCTCACTTCGAGTAGACATCGGACCAGCAGAAAAGAGCAATGTCACAAGGCCATGTATTGCCTCAAATTTTCGCCAGTCACCTGAAGTATAGAGCAACCACCAGTCACTGAGGCGGGCCCTTTGTACACCGCGTGCTGGAAGCGAACCAAGGCTAGGACACGTACCACTGCAACCTTCTGAGGTGTTTCACATGAACCTCAGCAATAATTTCGACTTTCCATGGCGATGTGTGCTACCCACATTTTCTCCCCCACATTTGGCGAAGTACTACGAATTCGATGGCAGATTTTATTGTTCCCTTTTCTGCGTGCTTTATTTCCCTACCTTCTCAATATTACAACTATTTTGGGCTAAAGTGGCCTGAAATATTGTAGTGTACATCCACTGTAATATGAAATGCTTCTATTATGAAAAGAAATATGGGTGTACGTGCGAAACACCGACATGATTACGGGCCACTCCCCGTGATTGAGCGCTTTGAGGTAATTGTGACCCCTAAGAATTCATAATGTGGACCTACAATTATTTGAGTTAACTACTGACATTCATATTGGTTTGCATGACAGATGCCAGATCGATGCCGTTTTTGTATGTTGTTGTTATGTGGGGTTTAACGTCTCAAAACCAACTCTGATTATGAGAGACGCCCTAGTGGAGGGCTCCAGAAATTTCGACCACCCGGGGTTCTTTAACGTGCACTGACATCGCACAGCACACGGGCCTAAACATTTCGCCTCCATCAAAATGCAGCCACCGCGGCCGGGATTCGATCCCGCTACCTTCGGATCTGCCGCCGGGTACCATAGCCACTAGACCACCGTGGCGGGGCATTTTTTTGTTGTAGATTTTAAAAAAGCGTTCGATAAAGTCCCTCACGCAATACTAATGAAAAAGCTCACAAGCCTTAACTTAAACACTCACGTTGTTAATTGGATATCGGAATTCCTAACTAACCGGTACCAATCCGTTGTAGTTAACGACAAACACTCCCCTTTAGAGCACGTCAAATCGGTAATGCCTCAGGGATCTGTGCTGGGACCGATTCTATTTCTGATTTACATTAATGATATAGCTAATTTTATGACTTCCACGGTAAGGTTATCCGCCGACGACTGCGTGATATGCAGAACGGTGACTAACAGTGAAGACGCTAATAATTTGCAGAATGATCTTAATATGTTAAGTAAATGGTGCCAGGACTGGCAGAAGGAAGTCAACGTGAGCAAAAGAAAGGTCGTTTCATTTACTACAAAACTAACCCCAATAACTAATCACTACACATTGAATGAGAAACAAGTTGAAAATGTATCCAATTTTAAGTATTTGGGAGTTCACTTACCGAGTGACTTATCATGGAACCTACACATTGACACTATCACTAGCACCGCTTATAAGACACTTGGATTCATCAGATGTAACTTACATTTCGCCAATTCTGCTACTAAACATTTAGCTTACAATACACTAGACCGCTCTAAACTTGACTATGCTACCCAAATATGGAGCCCTCACCAGGCTTACCCCATAAATAAAATAGAGCCGCTTCAAAACAAAAGTGCATATTTCATGGCAAAGATTTACTCTCAAACTTCTAGTACAAACGAAATTAAAATGTCTCTAAAGTTGCCGTCTACGCAGTCATGCAGGCTGTTCTCCCTTCTGTCTCTCTTTCACAATCTCTACCATAACGATTCGCAACTGTCTGCCCTTATTAAACCTGCCCATCGAATATTTGCTCGTCTGGACCACGAATTCAAATTAGAACCCCTATTTGCCCGAACAAACCTGATTTTATATTCACCATTACTTCTTGCTGTTAATCATTGGAATCAACTTCCTAACGATATTGTCTGTATAAAAAACCACGAAGAATTCACTCACAAATTAAAGCTTCATGTTGGTGTTTGAATGACCTAGTATAACTGACTCAGATGTACATGCGCTTATATAGTGATTTATCTAGATTGCTGTATAATTCGGTCACTTGACTAATTTTTAGCACTGTTTAGCTGAGAAATGCTCAGCCTCGTTTGTTCTTGTGTTACGCCTTCCTTTTTAGTGTAGTTCTGTCTTTATAATTACTTTTATCCGATTTTATACGTTATTTATGCGATGTTATTTACTTTTTCAAACCTTTTATTACTTTATTGTTATTGTAGGTTTTATGTATGTATGCCACTACCCCCCCCCCTATGTAATGCCCTCGGGCCTTTAGGGTACATGAATAAATAAATAAATAAATAGGTAGACGGAAGTTTTCTACTGCGCCCGTCAAATTCGTCCGCTGTGGCCCACTGTAAACTCCAGTCCCGCTGGGTATGAATAGACCCGAATGATCAAGATGGCTTAAGAATCCCGTTACCTATATGACTGTGAGGATATCTGAGTGAAGTGAGCGATGACCGTAGAGAGACTACCAAGACGGTACAATGTGCGACAGCGAGCATTCCTCGTGAAGATTCGTTCAGAAAGTAATGACGCGCAGTTGTGAAACATTGTTGCATGAGACATATGCAGCGAACCAGCAAAATCAATAGCGCCAAAAACAAATATAGGAGGACAGAATAGCGGATATGTAGAATATGGTGTCCAGGGCGCGGAAGTAGCGGCCAGCCAAGCTCGCGGCTGAAGAGCGCAGACAACTTAGTTTCTAACCTTTTCAAATTTCTGCTCATTGTATTTTTGGGGCGGACCCTCGTACAGGCTTCGAAGTCAGAGAGACCCAACATCTCTTACATCGTCTACAAGCTTCGTATGGGGAAGGTCGAAATGTCGTCCGGTCATTACCCTCATCAATGGTCGACGAGTGCCGCTGAGCATGTCGCCAGTTTTTGCTCAGTGTTACGACTCAGCACCGCATTCAGTTGTACTTGGCTCTTGCAAGTGTTGGGGGCATTGCATCTCAGCAGTGAAACTTTTTTCGTTAGACTTCTTAATTTATTCCGGCCTTCGCTTTGCAGCCATATGCAATGCTTCTTTCTCTTTTGCCCGCGTTGCACTTTTCCAACGGCGATAGTGATAGTGATAGTGATGTTGTGGCTACAGGCGGTGTTAGCCTGGCAGACCTGGCCGGCAATTGCTCCACCCGAGCGTCTCTGTCCATGTCGCATGAGTCACCACGTGTCACTCAATCCTGCCTCTTGGAGAAATGTTACAAGCAGAGCTTACATCTTCTTGCGAGCCGTCCGTGTACGTTCCGGATGTATAATTTGTTCAGTGCTCCCATGTGGACACCCCCTTTTTTTGCATGTTGTCCATGAGTGCTTTTCTCTCGGTGCAAAAGCGCTTGCAGGACCAGATGTAGTGGTCAGTGTCTCCCACGTCATTGCATTCCGTGCACAATGACGAAGCAGCGCCCCTAACTTTAAAAGACCAGGCGGGAGTGCATGCTGACCCCGTTCTGACTCGGTACAGTAGAGTTGATTCGCTGCGGCTAAGTCCTTTTGTCACACAAGGCTGGTGTGGAGTGGTGGCTTCCACAAAGAACGGAAATGATCACGAATTGATTGTTTTGTTAATATCTGATTAACAGGAGCTCTTATCGTCGGTTGTCTTGAAAGCGCTGCGCTGGCCAGGGCACCTGCTCTTTCGTTGCCGTTGATACCAACATGCGAAAGTATCCACTGGAAAGTTATCCTAATTCCTTTTTGGGCCGCTTTTTTCAGTGATACCAGTGATTGTCGGCAGAACTTGTTTCGAGGAGTTCCACGAGAGAGTTGTTGAATTGCCGTCTTAGAGTCTGAGAGAATGACGGCTTGTTTTGTGGGTCGATTCTTCAGTTTGCGTAGTGCAGCAGCAGTAGCAGCACTCTCTGCAACCGTTGAAGATACTACGTTGTCCAAACGTCCAGACCATGCATAACAAACAGATGGAATCCAATATGCCGCAGAGCGGCTGTTTACGTCCATACTAACAGATCCATCCGTGTATACATGTAGATATGAAGGTAAACATTCGACAGAAGTCTGTCTGGTTGGGTAATTAAACTGAGAAAACTTCTAGAACTCCAACCACACTCAAGAAAAGGAAAAGAAAAAGAAAAAGAAACCCGACGTTTCGCGGCCGACTCGGCTGCTTCCTCAGGGGTGACTGGGGCTACGTTGCAGCGTCGCCTTGGAGGCACTCACGCGGTTGACAACACGTCCTTCCGCGGAACGCAGTCCATGCACATACACTGGGGGGAGGGCACCCAGAGAACGATTGATGTTTTGAGCCGTTCTCTGTATATGCCAGGATTCAAGAAGAACTCGTTTCTTCCAGTTTGTCTCTCTTTCCAGGATGGTCACTTTTTCGAAGTTAATTCGGTGGTCACGCGTCTCGGAATGTTCGGCGACGGCACTCCGCTCTTTGTTCAGCTTCTGGACATCGTTTGCATGTTGTTTGAGCCGTTCCGGGAAGTTTTTCGTCTCGCAGATGTATGAACAAGGGCAGTCGGCGCAAGGGATTTGGTAGACGACCCCGGGGGCTCTGTCTATTGTTGGCCGGTCTTTGGGGCGGGGGAGGAGGCGGCCCAGCGTGCACGAAGGCACGGGCGCGATGCGCACCCCCTCTTTTCCGAAAATCCGCGCCAACGCCTCGCTGGCTCCTTGAACATATGGAACGGGTACGCGTTTTTGAGAGCTGGCAGCTGATGCTGATTGGGATTTGCGTAATCCCTTTTGCTCTGCGCGGCGGGTGACCGACCGAATGAAGTTTTTCGGGTATCCGTTTTTCCTGAGGTCCGCAATCACGTAAGCCTCTTCTTTCCTGCGCTCGGTGTCACTAGAGCATACGTTTTTGGCCCTCTGAAGAAGAGCAGTTCTTCTTGAATCCTGGCATATACAGAGAACGGCTCAAAACATCAATCGTTCTCTGGGTGCCCTCCCCCCAGTGTATGTGCATGGACTGCGTTCCGCGGAAGGACGTGTTGTCAACCGCGTGAGTGCCCGGCCAGGTCTGCCAGGCTAACACCGCCTGTAGCCACAACACCACTACTACTACTACTACTACTACTTTGATCCCTTGTTTCAGAAGGCAAGTATGCATTTGTTCGAGATTTTTAAGCCTGCCCTGTAGCTATATGTGCTATAGATGAATGGATTATGCCTGTGACCTGCTCTGTAAGGAGCACAGGTCACTGGTTCCACGGAGCATGGGAATAATTTATCCCCCCGCCCTTCCGAACGTTCAGACGAGACTGCGAATGATTGCAACTTTCCAACGCTAGTCGATGGGCAGTGGTAGCACAACGATCCAGTGGCACAATATGACACTTGTGCTCCGGCCCTCTGGTGGGTCAAGGGCACGCGGCCAGCGGAATATGTTGAGATTTTAGAGAAACATAGTACATGGTGATCTCCCCGAACCCTACTACGAGTAAAGGTGCCGTTAGAACACTGGGCATCTCGTAGAAGTAATGATCGGTTGCATCCACCCGCTGTCTTGCCATCTATCATAAACCTTGAAATTCTTTCAGCACCATACTGTAAGATAACAGGGTCACGTGTTCAAAAGTGTTAATGCGACGAAATCGTTGATCGATGGCGGTGGCGTTTTGCAGAAGCGCTCTTTTGTGATAGTCTGCAAGTTCGAGGAAATCTTATGTATAGTCATTGAATTTTGCATGATACCGTGTAGGCTAGCCATGTTGCTTACCTATCGCCACTGGTCATCCTAGTTCATTTCTAGCAATGCCAACCTAGTAACAATAGATTCTAGTATATTTCTTTGTTTTCTTTCTATATGATCGTTTCCATAATCATCGTCAAGTAGCACTGGACTATGGCCAAGAGTGTGCCGATGACAAGAGTGGGTCACCTTTTCGCTCTTGCACGACACGCTACCAAATTCTTGTGTCGTCGAGGCCAGCCCTCGAGCAGCTCCGCTGTTAATTTTGGCTGAAGTTTACCTATTATAGACCACGTTCTCACGGAGCGAAAGGTACGTTTCTCCCGACTGTCACGTACGAATTGACCCTCCCTTTGCTACAATGTTCGCGCAGAAAATATTGTATTTTCGTAAGATTTCATACCCTGCCGTCTAGTCACGTGAGCTGCTTTATTCGACAGCTTGTTGCTTGCGCTGAAGCGCACGGGCTGGCGAGAAATAGAGCACCAAAGTCCAAGGAAAGGAATGGGACAAGGGCGCGCAGAAGCACTAAACAACCATTCTCTACCATGGTTGGATCGAGGCCGAGAGGCATGCAGAAGAAACCGGTTCCGCTGAGCCCGGAGAGATACCTCCTCCGTCCACCCAGATTTAGACAACAATTCTGCGAGTAGCGAGCACCGTTCACTACTCGCTCGTGAGCAGCTGTAATGCACTCGCCTAGTCACGTAAAAACACGGCAGAACACGTGACGTGACGTCACTCGCTTCCTCTATGGCCTTATGAAGGTTTCTCCTGCTTCTCTATGCCACACGGCTAGAGTAATGTTCTTCAAGACACGGAGCGCCGCAGCTTTTGCTCTCAAATTCAACGCGTCATATTTGAGTCGCTACCGTCTTGTGTGGAGCAGTGTACAATGAAATTAAGCTTTTTTAAAGTTATAATAGGGAACCATCTACGTTAACTATTCCTAAAGCTGTGTGTGCTGACGTCCTTGTGCGTAAACTCCAAGAAACAAAACCATTATTAGAGCTCGCACGCACTTCCTAAGAAGAATATTGTCACTGCCATCTGCACGATGAGAAATTGGCCTCACATAAATATAAGCAATATCTATACATAAAATCTGACACGATAGTCATAAGTCCAACACCTGAAACAGCTGAGCTGTATGATGACTAAAAACTCATTAGGACTTACAAATGTGGCAGCACACTGCTCTTTAGCAATAAGTCAAGATTGTTGGGAGCGCACAGTGTGATTCACATAGGATACGGAGGTGAAGGGAAATACGATGACATTATTTTGTTTACAGTGCTACATCTGTGCTAAATCGTTTAATCTTCCTCAAGCAGGAGTCTTTTTTTGCAGTGTTAACTAACGAGCTTAGATCTTGTTACCTCCGTCGAAGTAGAATTTAACATGCGGAAACTTATGTTTAGGCTGCTACTCTGTAGTGTACTTTTCGGTGAGTATCTTATATATTCCTTGTATTCTCGCATTACTTCAATTAAGTACTCACAACCGTAGTCATGCTTGAGGTACTTTGGTCTTGGTAAGGCTTAGTGTCGTTTCATGGTAACTGTGCGTTAAGAAATAAGCTCGTGTTCCATTGGTACATGGAAAATAATGACTGTATCACCAAAAGTATACGTAACTGAATTCATTTTTATGACCGGCACTACCCCGAAAATAGCCCCTCTGGAAAGGATCGGTCTAGCATCTATCTATATTAAGAGCCGTGGGTCTGGGAATACGTCCCACGTAAATACTGGTGTATCATGCGTGTTCACTTGTTTAGCAAAGATGTGTTAATGTCTACACGTCGTCCTGTGTATTGGATCGGCTGAGATAACTCAGAAACGTTACTAATGCTTCTTCCCTACACGAACCTGAAACATCCCCAAGGGGCGACTAGCTCTGCACAACGTATGGTGCGAACTCGCGAAAATTGCGGAGAAGTGTCAACCATGCGGTGGGTTTGAGAGCAAATGCGGCAAAAGAATGTTCTGCCAGTGGTGCGATCCTCACCTGGGGAAATTGTTGCTGAACACCGACAACATTAGAATTTTAGAATTCAACAACTGGCGAATCCAGCAAGCCTTGCTCAAAGTATGCATCCCGATATCTCGAAGCGTCTGTATAATTACACATCTCAAATATTCCTGCACTCCCCATAAAAGATTGGCCACATTTTTGGTGGCTGCTTTTTCACTGCATCTTATCCACTTATTTTCTGTAACTCCTCATTTCCTGAAATAAAACCTGCCCAGTCGTTGACTAGAGTTGTGAATCGTCGGTAAAACCAATCAATCCAGTAACCAATCAATAAAATTTATTCCCTTTGGAGCGAAGGAATACGGGACTAAAAGCTCTAACGGCTTCACGAGGCTCCGATTGCGTTAGAAGTTGGCAAAGCAGCAAGATGGCAGTCATTCATGCATGAAGAGCACAAACATATCGACGAGCATTATTTAGCATCGACCACACAACAATGTACAATAAAGTACTAAACAACGCAGCAAAATTCCTAGTTGTAAAATAAACATAAAACGTATCGATAAAAAAAAAGAGGGGCGAATGATGGCGATGGACGTAATATTCTTGAAAATAAACGAACTGCGCGAAATGAACTGCGCGAATAATTTTTGTTGCACGATAGATAAAATTTTCATGGTATATTTAATAAGTTTAACACAAAAAACAGCTTGCAGGACGGAGATCGTTCAACAGGAATAGGCCTATGTGTGGGCAGCCACATATAAAACAATACCTGTTGAACAATCTCCGCCCTATAGGCAATTTTTTTTTGGCTAAACTTGTCAAATAGGTTATCGAGCTAGGCGCTAAGAGCGAGCACGCTGTGGCACATTTCACCCTAGACCCCGTAGCAGAGTTGCAGTGCAAGCTATAATGTGTGCAGGTGTTAATGAAAGCGTAGCTTAAAATTTTTTTCTGATCAACATTGTTTTGAAATTTTTTTTCTTCACGAAAGTGCATATGCCATGGCGGAGGGCTGACACGATCTCTTCCTCCTGGACGCAGGAGTGTTAGCAATAGCTAATATCCTGTGATACAAGCTCCTTGAGGATATCGCGTTAAAGCTGTTACAGTGATTTTTCAGTGTCCACTGCTCTCAATGAAATTTTCAGTACATGTTCTTTTCGGTACTGCAATAATTCATGCTAACACAGGCGATTGAAAGCCATTTAGTTTTTTTCAAAATGAGTTTTAAAATTTGTAGCGGACTCCCACGCGAGCCAGCCTGTGTTTTTGACGTCATCACCTGCAATGCTGCCTACCCGAGCATTCAGGCCGTATTAAGCAAAACGGCGATACCGCGGCACTCAAATCGTCGATGTGAAGTTGAGCAGAGCTCCATACATTGTAGGGTGACATCGAAAGTTTCATTTTTTCGGCGTCAGCTCCATATTTCTGATGGTGAGGACGTCGTGACGTCATCGCATACGGTGCACGGAGCGTCTACCCGTTTCGGTTTGAACACATCGTTCATTCGGTGATTAAAATTACTGGCGAGATCCTAAGCAAACTTAATGACCATGGCTGCTTCAGGGCTATCAGCACTATTGAAAAACAGTGATATCAGAAAATGACGGAAAAACCTCCGTAGTTACCCTTTAAGCATGCAGTGTGCATTTCTGCTTTGTAATCCACAGAATTGTGCAAGAACACGAGTGCATGTTACGCCCTACCTTGAGGGATCGTTTAGTTGCCACCGTGATGCAAACATCCTTGGTTAGTTCTGGTTATGCACATGACTAATGAATTTTGGGAAAATATGTTAATTATGCTCGTACCACATGGATCCGTGCTACACAGTCCAGCATAGGCAATTAACGTTGCTTCTCATGACATCAATCACCAGATCGCATGGATTCTGCAGCATTTCTCGTACAACGGTCTTCCCTTGTGACCGGCCTTTCTGAGAAAATAAGGACGTGCCGAATATACGGCGTAGACAAAAATCCTGCAGATCCCACGCATTGTGGGCTGCAAATGTCGTGCGAAGCAGCCAGCGAGGAAATTGCCTCTGGCGAATTGTTTGCCATCACGCCAAGTGTTGCGGATATGATTGACGTCTTTCTGCAACGTGCTTGCTGCAAGTGTTTGCTGAACGTGGGCTAACCAGACACTGAAACTGCCGTGGCGACTGACGGGGAACACATCGCACGACGTATACAACGCCGGTACTCTCCTTAGGGCTCAGGCATCTGTTTTGAGGAAGAGAGGTGCACGCTATACTCTCCACTAATGTGCGTAACATAATCCTCCTACTTTGAAGTATTCGTACGGGTTCGAGGAAAGTTAGGCAAAAGTATTACGAGCGATATCACAACATATGTACTGTTTATTGCAATCCTGCAAGCGGTGTTAGTACGCCATAAAGTGCAGTTGACCTCACACAGACACCGTTCTCAGAATTCATGATGCAATAGCTTTAGTGGCTATATCTGGGAGCAGCCAGCATAGTCTATGGACCACTCTGGCTGCTCCCACACGCAAGCATGTACACTGCCACTACAGTGGCAACGTGCATGTTTGGCACCTCGGGGGCCCGAGTTTATTCCTACTCTCTACAGCTTGGTATGTTGTCATCGAAAATTGTGGACGTTCATCTGAGCCTTTGTGCTTGTTTTGTTGACAGTTCCATTGCCAACTACGAAAAAGACTACGTGTTTGTTGTTTTTAACTGTGTTCTATAAGCATGTTAAATGTTTCTTTAGTTGGTCCTCATTTGACACAGGCTGCATAAAATTCAGGCACCTGTGGCACGTACCGCCTACCACGGGCTCAGCAAGACGTTGATCTGCGACGCGTGATTTTGTTATTATTAATCGTGACGTACATGACGAACACTGTTGTCTCCGAAGTTTAATGATTCATGCCATTTATTCATTTATACACTACCATGCAAAACTTCCATGTGCATCAGGTGAACAAGACGACCAGGAAGGCACTGAGACTTAAGCGGATTGAGAGAGAGACAGACACAGCCAAAGCGAATTCACTTGCCGACGAATCCTTCGCACTTTAAAAAACGCCAAATAGCATCCGCAGTCTATATGTTTGCAAAAACATGATGAGAGAGCCCTTGCACGACATCCTTGCAGAAAGAAGAACAAGAGCAATGGACCTGTCCCTGTTTGTCACGCAAAGCATCGCCATCGACATCGCGGCGGACCAGTTTCGCATTGGTTGGCAAAAAGCTCCGGCGGCTCCAGCAGTTTGCACGGGCTTTGCACGCGATGGTACTGTCCCTTCCCGAGGTTGCGCGCCGGCGGTTTGTAGAAAAGAAGCTGCGAGTTCGTGGAATGCAGTATCCATACCCCTACACCATTTCGGACCCTAAAACCTTGATCAAACGTTCGGCTCTGTGTGTACAATGCAGAGGCCATGAAGCGTTACTGATCGCTCAAAGCGTACGGCTTAGTGAAAGGCCACGTACATCTAGTGCTTGTCTCGAACTGGGGCGCCAACGCTTTCCGTCAACTGCTGTCATTCGGAAATCCAGAGGACAAAAAATAAACGATGCCGCTTCCTTAATTTTGTCGCGCGTTTGGCATATCCTACAGTGCAAAAGCTAACCACCATGTCAAAACGGCCACGTAACGCGCAAAAACCAGTACGCACACGGTCCATCCGTACGGCCGCACGGAACCACGCCGAACACTGCAATCTTTTGCCCAAGAGGCATGGAATGCATGTTTTTCAAAGCAAACACCGTCACGGAGAACCACCGCAATGCCCTACGAGCTGTAGGCAGCGTCCACACTGCGCACAGTGCCTGGATGGCCGGTTGAGTTGTAGCGCTCATTTGCATTTCTGCTCAGGAACTAAACTTTTATACGGTCGAAAACAGGCGAGACTGGTACTATGTATCGAGTCCAAAAACACAAACAAAATTTTCCTTTGGAGTGCTAGCCCGACGCAAGTTGCAGCGAAGTGAGCGCCAAATGAGAAAATCTGCACAACGTTCGGAACCAACGCTTACTGAAGGAATGCTTCCGTATCAAAGTGCGTTCAAAACGTTCACACTTTTTTCTTTGTGTTTCAGGGCTAGCCCTCTTGAATGCAAACACGTTAGCTACCCACTCAGCGAGCTCAGAAAATCGAGACGGGGCACTCGAGTTGATAAAATATACATGCTCACAAATGCTGCGGTAGCACAAATAACAAAACGCCTAAAAGCTCTAGGTAACAGGCTAGCACTTACCAGCGACGAAATGTAATTCAAAAATCCTGTTGCTGTCTGACGCCTGCTGTTTTA